>JAJSOF020000023.1:39965908-39976801 GCA_025594305.2 Periplaneta americana
AAACCCTTTCAAACGGAACATTTCCTTAATACTGTAAATTTATTTAACTCACAACAATGTAATTTATTCTTCCAACAATAATTCCTTTCTACAATTCATCTTTAAACGCTCTCGTCAACAATTGGATTTTCACTCAACACAATATTCGTTATAAAACTCCACCGACGACAATGACAATTTACTTGGACTAGTACAAACAACAATGAACTGTTAATCTTAACTAATATTTACAAAGCACTATTTACAAATTAGAACTATCATCAGTTCTCAGTTCACAGTTCTTCTATCTCAGTCACTCGAGTTCACAGTATCTCGAACCCCAGACCTTCAGAGACAGTTCACTGTACTCGAACTCCGGGTCCCTCCAAATGCGGTCCACTGCACTCGAACTCAGGTCCCTCCAACTGCGGTCCACTGCACTCGAACTCAAGCCTTCGGATGCTGACGCAGATGCGGACGCACCTCGAGTCGAACTCCGGTTTGTGACTGGCTTGCTTGCTCTGGCTTACTCACTTGACTGAATAACTGAAAAACTGCTCGAGTTCGCTGGCGCTTCTTCTTTTATAGCAAAATCATAGTTGCGAGAAATTTCTACAGGTGTGTAGAGAATTATCTAGATATCTCCACTTCGACGGACTTCTCGAAGGGTCGGGAAGGTCCGTTTCCCATTCACTGCGTTAAGTAGCTGCTGCGCGCAGCCCCTCGCGTGTAGGCCCCTTTCCCACTACTCCGCCGCGCGCCGTCCTCCTGTGCTCCGCGCGATCTGCTTTCTTGCGGGACGCTGGTCGTGAGTTCGATTCTCACGTCGCTGTCACAATACGTTGACGCAAAAAACCGATCTTCCTCTCGCTCAGTAAAATTGTAATAAATTCTCAAAAGGAATTATCACAATATTACTCATATCACAATTTTATGAACCTTTACCCTATACAGTATATTTTTACGGTGTGGGGTTGTCAGCCCCATGGCACAACTTCCAATCTGGAGGGCCAGGGACTATTCTGTCATAGTTACTATATCTTAGTTCTAAACCACCAGATACTCGCCTTTGATTCATACAGCATGTGGGTAGGATTTGCTGAAATCACCGGCAGAAACATAACAAACTAAAGCATTACTTTGGTTTTTACCAAACGCGCCTACTCGGCGGTACAGAATTATGCTCATGAGAAAATAGATGAATAATTTCAAATAACCCTGTACTAGAGTACAAGTATAATCAAGTAGAATAAAATTATTGTTCCTCTTTTAAATTGATGTCTTTTAGTGATTATTTAATTTCGTGAAGTTAAAAATGTAATAGTATTAACATATTTTATTAATAATGTTTTACTAACCATTCAATCCAGTCATAATAATTAATTGAAAAGCTCATTTACAAACCATGTTCAGTCCAATAAATTAAGTTACATTTGCAGATGCTTTAACTGTTTTGTTACTCTATCATCTAGGAGGAGAAGTAAATTTCGAACAGAGTAAAGCCTGATTCAAATTAATCCACAACTCAGAATTACACATAAATAATATTTTAATGTAACATCATTCAAAAGAGGATTAGACTACCGGCAAATTAATTACGCACAATTCATAATTAATTTATATGTAATTAAATGTAATTTTCCCAGGATATGTGCCTAATCACGTACAAACCAAAACTACCCAGAGTGAAGTAGGGCAGTTATGATACAACAGATTAACTCTTTGCTATCATTTTTCTATCAAAGTATATACAAATTTGAAAAAAAGTCATGTGCTACTCTAGACATATATGAAGGATTTAGAGTTAAATTTCTATATTATTAATTTGTAATATTGGATAAAATTAAAATAAAACCAGTGTGTCATAATAGCCTTCTATGTAGGCTTATGTGACACACCTAAACGGCTATTATGGTACAGTGCTATAAATCTGGTCATATTCTATAGGACAATGAAGAAAGGCTATTGTGATACACACAGATGCTGAAAGTATCACCTGTAAAGGTTTGCTTGAACTCACATTAAAATTGATTAAGATTTAGCAACTTTTGTAATGATCTCTTTTTTTCCATAAAAATGTATACAATTTACTGAAACTTTAAAACCTTACTGCCAATGCTAGAAAATTGCTGTATGTGCAAATATTTTTTTGTGTGCAAGGAAATAGATTGACAAAATTATGATACAGTTTGTATTGGTAAAATAAATTGAAATATGTTTTTAAATAACGAAGAAATTATTTTTCAACATTGTGTTAACTTTAGTAGTAAGAAGAATGACTATTAAATTAAAATTTATTTATTATTTTATTTATTTACTTATTTATTTATTTATCTATTTATTTATTTATTTATTTATTTATTTATTTACCTTAGTGGACTAAGGAGAGTAACTATTAAGCTAAAATTGTTGGGTAAATAAGTAAAAAAATGCGTATGTGCAATTTTTTAAAACTAAAATATATTGTAGATGCCAGTGCAGCGAAATTATTAAATACCCCTCGAGCGGTAATAAATTATTTTAAGTTAGAAAATTCATCAATTTGGCCAATTTCTTTCACTATAAACATAATATTATCATAGCCATTCTAGTGTATCATAATAGCCCTAAGATGTGTATCACAATAACCCCTCTCATTCATACACTAATTAAAGCTAGATTGCTCAACATTCACAGCTGTTCTTCAGAGAAAAATGAAGCTGACAGTTCTCTGAGTAAAAGGAAAATTTAAAAATTATTCTACCTTTATTCATTCAAAGCAATAGCAAAAGTAACCGAGCACTGCATCGAAGTTTTCCTAACAAACAAAATTACGTTTCTTCAAATGCATTTATGAGACATAATAACTTTCTTAAACCTTGTCCAATATCGCTCCTTAAAGATCATTAAATGTAGTTCCACAATCACAATTTTAAACATTTCCAAACTGAGCCTTGGGTACATTTTAAAGTCTGTATTAAATTACCTCGACTTTTATACAGTATCACATTAGCAATACTTGACTATAACTGGCTTACGTATACCCCAGGTTCTACTATACACATTCAACATAATGAAACAACACCTCTTTATTCCTGATTCTGCATGAAAACAATTTAGATATTAATATTTAATATTAGAGGAGAAAAATTCGCTTCGTCGCCGGGGATCGAACCCGAGTCCTTGGTTCTACGTACCAAGCGCTCTCACCATTGAGCTACGCCGAAGTCCAATCCACAGCACCGGATCGAACTCCCCTCCTCCAAAGTTTTTCCTTTTGTGGCCTGACTCTAAGTTGGGCATATGTGTTGACATTTTTATTAAGTCAACTGCAATTAAGTAAATTTAGATATTGTTATAATTTTCTTAATTCTTCTGAAAATTAAAAAATAAGGACTAATTTTATTTGGAAACAAGGTCGTCACTTATTTCTACCTCACTTCAAAATGAAAATGCTGTCATTTTAACACAGAGTAATATCACGAAGGCAATATAAGCATAGATGCCAGTACACATTTAATTATCGTGTTCTTACCAGGGTCTCTGTCCCCTTCTTTCTTGACTTCTCTGAAGGCAGTGAAAACGGATGAGAAGGTGGAATTCCTAGCCTTCTTGTCCGCATAGTATCGGACGTACAATATGCTATTGTTTGAGCTCACTATTTCAGCCATGGAACTGCAGAATTTCCTCACTCTGTATTTCACCTCCGTGTTCGGAGAGAAGATGTCGATGAAATTACTCTCACAGTCATTTGGCTTGTCTAACTTGAACGTTTTAAACACCAACTGGATCTGGAAAGAAACATAATTGTAGTTTAATGCCTTTGTTGTTAGGTATTTACATAGGCCTGGTTGCAGAAACACCGATCAAATATGATTGGCGATCAAAGAGGTTTGATTGGCCATCAGTTCTATTTCTGTTGCAGAAAGAACAATCAGTATTTGCTCGGAGATCAATCTTCCATCAGATTTGATCAACAGATTTTTTCTGGTTAAGTGACTGATCACTGATCAAGTATTTATGTTGTTCTCTTTATAGTGCAGTTACTGTAATTTATAGCCTATAGTAAATAGTTATAGCGTAACAATATTGTTTTCTAAATAATGGATTCTTCTGATGAAGAAATTTTAGAATGAAGGAAATATTATTAAAATGAAGGCATTTCCGTGATAGACACTAATTGTTTTTATGTATAATGATAGAGAATTTGAGCAAAGATTTAGGTTAAGTAAGGATTCGTGTGTTTTGTTACTTTAAAAAATTGAAACAAATATACGGTATGCGGACAGACAAATCGAAACCTACCACTTTCTCCTATGAACCAAGTTATAATAACGCTGAGATTTTATGCTGTTGGAATTTTTCAGGCGGTCTTGAGTTATCTTGTTAGGGTCCACAAATCAACTATTTGCCGAGTAGTTAGGAATGTTACGTATTAAATTGTTTTGTTATGGCGGGGTCTCATAAATCCTCAAACTTCAATGAGGGAACGATTTGAAATCCAGAGAGAATTTTCGGCCATGTCAGGATTTCCAAGAGTAATTGGTTGTATAGACTGCTCACATCCCCATCCAATCACCAGGTGGAAATGATGCCGAACTTTATCGAAATAGAAAAGGTTTATTTTCTGTGAATGTACAGGCAATATGTACACCATCACTGAAATTCTGGAATGTTGTAGCCCGTTGGCAGGGTTCTACACATGACAGCACAATATTTTTAATGATTATGTTACGAGCTCAATTTGTAAATAGAGAGATGAGAAATGGAATTCTTTTGGGTCATAGAGGCTATGCTTGTTCCAAATTCTTGTCAACTCCTCTAGCAAACCCCACAACAGAAACTCCCTCACGTTTTTTGTTTGCTTCATTGTTTTCACTATATTGTAGTCTATATAGAAATAGAATCCGCCTGTTTCATTTCTACAAAAAGCAACAAAACATTTACTTGCTTGAACATTCACTTGTTTTCCTAGTCATCGCCCACTTAATGCATTCGTTTCGCGACTTTTAAAGAGCATCAAATCGGCTGTGGTTGCTAAATAGCACTGTTGTCAAATGCACTTCTTTCTCAAATCAGCAATTAGTAAATTGTGACAAGTTGATTGGAGATTCACGTTTGTGCAACGCAATGAACAATCAAATAAATCAGACATCAACTGGTTGGTGATCAGAAACTGATTTGATTTGCATTTCTGCAACCGGGCCATAGACTTACAAAACCATGAAACAACAAGGACGAAAATAGTTGGAATAACTCTTCTTGGGTTCTCAGCCAGGTGAGTTGAATTGTAACTTCCAAGCTTTCGATAACTAACTCTGTCATATTCTTCAGGGAAAGAAGTGCCTTGGAACCATTTATAGCCGGTACCAAACTACAAACGTGTCAAAGGAAAATGATGCGCAAAATTATGGGCGTATCATTGAAAGTGAAAATCCCAAATGCGACACTGTACCAACTAGCAGATACACAGGACATCACACATGCAGCCATTACATCCAACTGGAAATGGGGTGGACAAGTGGCCAGGATACCAGGCGACAGATGGACATGCCGAGCTACCATGTGGGACCCCCGCATAGGAAGGAGACTTCAGGGCAGACCTCGGCGCAGATGGGCAGACTTCTTCAAAGAACAGGCAGGTAGACAATGGTCCAGAGAGGCAAGAGACAGAAGAAAGTGGAAACTACTCGAGGGACATTTGTGCATAGACAGGAAGTTGTGAAAGGTAGTGAGAGAATCAATGTTAAAGAAATTCAAGTTCCTAAATTTAAATATCACGTCTAACGTGAACTAGCTCATCACGTTAGGCAAATAGAGCTTTCTCTTATTTAAGGAGGCCTTTGCCCTTCATGGGACACAATAGGCTATATTTAGCTTTATCTTTATCTTTATATAGGCGGTCAGTGGGGCTTCCCGCTATGGACCAATCAGAAGCTAGTTTCTAGTCCAAACTGCCTCCGTGTTCTGGGTGGTCGAAACTTGTTGAGAACAGGTTTTCACGCTGTACTCAGCTATAGGCCCCCGATAAGTCGGCAGTAGCGCAACACAGCCTGAAAACGGCAACAAGATAGATTTCGACGACACCGTAAGACATCAAGTTATTGGGACCTGGTCATCAAGGGAACCATCTAAATTCAACTAGATGGCAATAATTTGAAACAGAGTTGAGTACAGTGTGGAAACCTGTAATGAACAAACTTCAACCAACCAGAACACGATAGGCGGTCGGGACTTGGAACTAACTCCTGATTGGCTCGCAGCGGGAACCTCCACTGAACACTGACCACTTATATACCGGCCAGACATGTTCCCACGCACTTCAATCCCTGAAGAAGATATAAGAGCTAGAGTCGTGCACAAGCGTTTACGAAAAATAGAAATTATATATCGCTATTGAACGCCTGGCGCTATAGTCAATATGCAAAGCGGAGTGTCTCAGGGTCTGTTTATCGAATATTCGAGTTGTTTCTCATTCTTTGTGGGTGAACGGCAAAGACAGATCACATTGACCCATGCAAGAATTACAATAGCCTTTCCAAGGACACGCTTATCATCGTCTACACCTACAATTTAATTGATAATTCTTCCTCTCTCAGTACATTCAATCAATCATACATCGATTCATCCATCATCCATTTACCCATCCCTCGACTCATTGATTCATTCATACATCCATTGATTGATTCATTTATTGATTCACTGATTGATTAATTCATTGATTCATTAATTGATTGATTCATTCAGTCCAGGTATTACAGTTGGGTACCTCCAATGACAACAACATGCTTCGTGAAAGTACAAGCATTTGAGTTTCAGAGTACTTTTCTTTTTGTTAATAACACTCCTATCTTCTTAAAAATCATTTATGAATGAAATAATAATATAGTTCTTTAGAGTAATTAAAATAAATTATATATTTAAAAAATCTGAAAGTTAGAATTTATAAAACAGTTATATTACCGGTTGTTCTGTATGGTTGTAAAACTTGGACTCTCACTTTGAGAGAGGAACAGAAATTAAGGGTGTTTAAGAATAAGGTTCTTAGGAAAATATTTGGGGCTAAGAATGAAGTTACAGGAGAATAAAAAGTTACACAATGCAGAACTGCAGGCATTGTATTCTTAAAGAGAAATAATTAGGAACATCAAATCCAGGCGTTTGAGATGGGCAGGGCATGCAGCACGTATGGGCGAATCCAGAAATTTTTACTTATTGTGTTTTGGGAGACCGGAGGAAAATATACCTTTGGGGAGACCGAGAGAAGATTTTTAGTTGGTTTTTTTAACGACGCTGTATCAACTACTAGGTTATTTAGCGTCGATGAGATTGGTGATTGCGAGATAATATTTGGCGAGATGAGGTTGAGGTTCGCCATCGGGGTTTTCTTGCAACCCATTAAGAGCAAACCTGGAAAACCCAACAGGGCCAGGTAATCAGCCCAAGCGGGGATTAACCCGCTCCCACCCGAGACGTACATGGGAGGATAATATTAAAATGGATTTGAGGGAGGTGGGATATGATGATGGAGAGTGGATTAATCTTGCACTGGATAGGAACCGATGGCAGGCGTATGTGAGGGCGGCAATGAAACTTCGGGTTCCTTAAAAGCCATTTGTAAGTAAGTAAGTATATTAACAACTACTGTTTTAGAGTAACAGTCAAATTATTATTGGGTCTTTTTTAAAACACAATGAAATCGTCAGTTTACAAGAAAAACACATTATGTAAAAAAAAAATTACTTCTGAGAAAAAGGCATATTATGTACACAGACTAACATAGGTGCATAAACTTATATTGGAAAATTGAATACACATAAAGAGAAACAACTTACTAAAAATAATATTTTGAGGATTCAGTTTGTCAAGAGCTTTCAAAACGCCTTTTTCTCAGAAGTAATATTTTTGACTTAATGTGTTTTGCTTGTAATCCGATGAAATATAATGTAAGAAACTACTTATAGAAGATTTAGGTAAGGCTTGTACTTATTTCTCTTCAGAAATTAACCTAATGCATGCCTGACCGTACAACGAGTGGGCTCGGGTTCAAATTCTGGTTGGGACAAGTTACCTGGTTGAGGTTATTTTCGGGGTTTTCCCTCAACCCATTAAGAGCTAACGCTGGGTAACTTTCAGCGCAGGGCTCTGGACTCATCTTGCTAGCATTATCACCTCCATCTCATTCGAATGCTAAATAACCATAGCAATTGGAAAAGCGTCGTAAAATAACCAATTAAAAAATTAACCTAATAACATCTTGTCAAAAGACTTATTGTACTCACTTGAAAAGTACCTGATACCTGAAAACAGCCATATAGGCTACGCATGGATGTGTTTAACTTATCATAATCACGAAACCATCTCCCTTCCAGAATTCGTTTAGGGAACCCAAAAAATAATAATGAAAATCATTACGCGTGAGTTCTTCGGTCTTTGGAGAATGGTGATGTTTTCAATCCAGTCCTCAACCCTATGTTAGTGACTTCGAATTCATGTGAACTCCAGTATCAAGAAACCTTGTGCAACTGAGAATTTCACGAATAAAGCGATTGTCACTGTCAAATTATTATGCATTAGGTAAATCAGCACCTTAATTAACTGTCAAACACTCGTCTCCTCTGATCAAGCCGTCAACGCACGCCGTGTTACTGTATGGCGTTGCTGACGGTCTACCACAGAGCAAAGTGACCGACAATGTAATTTATTATGCTTCAAATCCAAGATACTATTTCGACACATTACGAAAACTCATACCGGTAATAACCGCCAGGGTTAAACTACGTTAAAATCATTTGCTGAAAATAATAAATAATTTTGGTTGAATAAAAGAAAATATCCATTCAATGTAATTAGAGTATATACTTTTGTTGTGCTAACAGAAAATATAAGTATAATTTCCTATGATTTAATTATAATATCCGTGAGACCCAAACTTCTGGTCATATAATGATAAATTACATCTTAAAATCATTGTTATCAAGGTGATTCCGAGGATTTACCGTCCTTTCGGAGCTTATTTTTGAAGACATTTTGAGCAAAAATGTCATAAACATAGTTCCTATTCCCAATATTTTCAGGATTACTTACTTACTTAGTGACTTACAAATGGCTTTTAAAGATTCCGTCGGTTCATTTGCCGCCCTCACATAAGCCGCCATTGGTCCTATCCTGTGCATTAATCCAGTCTCTATCATCATATCCCACCTCCTTCAAAACCATTTTAATATTATCCTCCCATCTACGTCTCGTAGCCTCCCTAAAGGTCTTTTCCTCCGACCTCCCAACTAACACTCTATATGCATTTCTGGAACTTAACGTCAGCTACAATTCTGTCCGCCCATCTCAAACGTCTGGATTTAATGTTCCTAATTATGTCAGGTGAAGAATACAATGCGTGCATTTCTGCGTTGTGTAACTTTCTCCATTCTCCTGTAACTTTCATCCCTCTTAGCCCCAAATATTTGCTAAGCACCTTATTCTCAAACATTAACCTATGTTCCTCTCTCAGTGATTTAAGAGTCCAAGTTTCATTCCGTACAGAAGAACCGGTAATAGTAACTATTTTATAAATTCTAATTTTCAGATTTTTGGACAGCAGACTGGATGATAAACTTTCTGACGAATAATAACACGCATTTCAGGGTTACACTAATTTAATTTTTTTTTTTGTAAAATAGACTCCGTTTTTCTTTAGTTTGAAGGTAAAGAATAATACAAATAGAGTGAACCATTCAGAAGTATCATTTTCTCTAATCATCAAGTATTATGAAGCTAAAAATGTGCTGTGAACTCCTTAGTGCTTCGTAATACATCTTTGTCTATTTTAAACTAGAAAATTACATTATTCTTACACACTTATCACAACAATTATTACAAATCACACCACTTCCACCGAATTAATTATTTGCAATTCAATTTTGCTTCTTAATTTACAATCTTGGAGAGTGTACAACACATTTAAAAAATGCCGCCGTCCGCTTGAGTACACTTGGCCGCACGCTTGTGAACGGCACTCGTCGCTCTACGTAACTGCATACGGCTATCTTTGATTTCCGTAGCGCTCGCGCTGGCTGCTGACTGCACGCTGACCAAGATCACTCGTTCAAAGAATGCGTTCCAGTAACGAAATGTAACTCTGTAAATATTGAGAATAGGACCTATGTTTATATGACATTTTTTGCTTGGAATGTCTTCGGAAATAAGTTCGGTAAAGGACGGTAAATCCTCGTGAATCACTCGAGATATATATGTATATGTACGCAATAAAAGTAAATGCAAAATATTTTATCCTTAATTATCGGATAGTCAGAAATAAAAACTGTACGTCAGTGTAGTGCTGAAAGGTAGGTACTTGTGCATGTATGAACATAGAAAACTCGTGGGTTTTATTTCTAACTTAGGGTTAAGATACAAATTAGATTTATTTTAAATGTTATTTTAAGTGATTGTGCTTAATTTAATTTAGGATGTTCCTTGTTAATTTATTATTAGTATTGATTGTTATTATTACCTTTATTCAGGTTACGGTTCTCTGTAAAATTGGAGAATTATAATAAATAAATAATTGTTATTATTACTGTTATTGCTATTAATTTATTATTAATTGTGTTCATTATTAATTGTTCATTATTGAGTGTAATTAGTTACCACTGCCACCGGGTAATTACGCATTTGCAGTGTGAATACATACATACATAGCCTACATACATACATACATACATACATACATATAAATACAGTCCACACTTGTGGATTAACGGTTAGCGCGTCTAACCGCGAAACCAGGTGGCCCGGGTTTCGATTCCCGGTCCGGGCAAGTTACCTGGTTGAGGGTTTTCAGGTTTTCCCTCAACCCAATATGAGCAAATGCTGGGTAACATTCGGTGCTGGACCCGGACTCATTTCACCGGCATTATCACCTTCAACTCATTCAGA
>JAJSOF020000023.1:39976901-39988088 GCA_025594305.2 Periplaneta americana
TACTTTTTAAATCAAACTAAAAAAAAAATATAATGGACGTACCCATTTTCCCAAAATGAGTTTCAAAAAACAAAATTTTATTGTCTGTTACCATAACAATAGGTTACAAACTTTTCTTTCAAGTGCTGAAAAGTGAATCTTTTTTATTGTCTCGGAGGATGTTTTTTATCCCGACTAAAAGAGCGTTCGACGTCACAAGAAGTAACTGGTACATAATTTTTTTCCCACAATGTCTGCGGGGGAAAACCCAAACCACTGTTGATTCACCCCCTCACACAGAAAAACCCTTTTTGTAGTTCTTCATATCCGGGGTTTTTGAAAGTACAGTGCCCCCTTAGCTTTTTACGGGCATCTGCAACTTTACCCTACCACGATTCAGTTGTTCCACAGTACTATTTAAAATTTAAAAACTTTCAGATAGTGAAAGGTGCCTATTTTGGAGACTTTTGAGCTTTTTTAAAGATGCATAAAAAATGTATGCTGAAGGGAGCTAAGTCATTCTTCACACTTATGTCACAGGTAACCTGTTTTCGCAGTATCAATTGGGGACTAACTTCAGACCCAATGCAAGGGGGAACATTTTAATAATTTATATTTTCCAAAATATTCAACTGCTTTACCTGAAACCCCATCATTTAAAAATTTGGGCTTTGGTGGCAATGGAATTCCGGGGTCATTTCTTTCTAACACGTTAACTCTACTGGGAGCTTTGAGAAATACTTTTTCACTGATGAAATCAACAAATCTACTTTAGGGAAATTGTCTCTGACCACTTCTGCCACACGATGAAATGCATGCGCCACACAAGTAAAATGAGTCAATTTAGGATATACAACAGATAATGCTTGTCCAGCTTTGACCATATATGGGCAGCATCGCTAATAAAGAATAACACATTATCGTACATAATACCCTTTGGCCACAGGATACCCATAGCTTCGTTGAACAGTTTAACTATAGTTTTGTTATTGCACTTTTCTAGAACATCACAATGTAAAAGAATTCGTTCAGAATATTGTTCACTTAACAAACCGATAACTACATTACCAACAAGTCTACCTTCTTTGTCGGGAGTCTCATCAATGGAAACCCAAATTGAACTATCTTTAATTTCATCTCTTATCTTCTGTATTGTCTCATCGTAGATGGATGGAGCATAGGTCTTCCTAAGTGTTGACTCATCCGGGATTGTATGTTGAGTATATTTTTCAAGGAATTCCCTGAAGACCTTATTCTTTAGTTTGTAGAGAGGAATATCAGCAGAGATGAGAGAACGGTGTACAGGTCGATGTTAAACTCAGATCTTTTGGCATTCGATGTTGTTGGTTGTGTTAAAACAATTGTCTCTGCTTGGAATTTAGTTGTTTGTTGGCCTGATGTTTACTAGTTGTAATGTGTTGTTGCACCAGGAACTTTTTGTGTAGATGATACTGCACACTGACACAAATTACAAAATAATATTTTATTGTCAGTTGATAAACCATCTTCTTTAAATTCTGAAATGTAACTTGTTAGTTTTGATTTTAAATTGACTGAATGACGTGCTTTTGGCATATTTACCGTCTTTATAGTATGATTTACAAACTGAACCTATGTGTACTCTGACTGGCATTTAACTGTTGAGCTGCACAACTGAAGTCTGTTAAAAATTTTAAATTAAATTAATACAGTTTTGTAACTTACTTTCCCATTGTTGATAGGACTGCTAATTTTCAAATAACTCTGATGTTAAAGGGATTACTGAAATGTGTTTTAAATCTCTATTGTTGAAATGTATTTTTAAAAGTTAATGGAATTTTGTTTTGTTTTATTGTTAAACCTAATATAATATGGACTGTTTTATATGAAATATGGAAAATATATGGAAATTAACGAAAATATGTACTAAACTCTAAAATATGGAAAAATATGGAAAATAAAAGTAGGATTTTTCAACCCTACACATTGTGAAACATAAAGATAATGCAAAATATAAATTATATTAGCTTTATAAGTAATATGTATTTACATATAAATCCTTTCCTGGTAATGAGATTTCGCTTGGCAATCTTAGGCAGGTAGTCGCGTCTAACAATAGGGAAGACAGATACTTTCGAAATAGTGAGAGATAAAGTTAACCAGGCACACGGCCTGGTGAGTGTGAAAGAAAACGCCTAATGGATGTTGTAGGTAGCCATTTAAATGTCTTTTCAGACGCGCCGGGTCTGTGTAGAGTGTATACACACAAATTAAGGTGGTAGGAATGGAGGAATTTCGGCATAAATGTAGACCCATCCCCTATCTTTAAGGGATCAGGCAGACGAAGTCATAAATGATATGTTAAAAGACGGAGTTATAGAAGCATCGGACTCGCCTTATGTAAATGCATTGTGCTGGGTTAGGAAGCCCAATGGAAGCTTAAGAGTAACGATCGATGCCCGACACGTTAACTCGTTTTCAGTTAAAGATAATTTCAGGACGGAGTCAGTGGACACTTTGTTAGGCCGTATCAGTGACTGTTCTATATTCACTAGTTTAGACTTGACCAGTTCGTATTGTCAGATTCCGCTGGACGAGGACTCGAGAAAATTCACAGCGTTCCTACATAACGGGAAAGTTTATCAGTATACCCGATGCCCATTCGGCATCGCGAGTTCGGGATCTGCGCTACTAAGGGCACTTGACATAATTTTTGGTGATTCGACGAAAGGTTTTCTGGCACAGTACATTGACGATTTTCTTATATATGGCAATAATGTTGATAGGCATATTAGAGATATTGATTTTGTACTTACTAAATTGAGAGAGGCTGGTATGACAGTCAAGCTGGGGAAAACAGCATTTTTTAAAGTTGAGACAGTTTTCCTGGGTTACGTAATTTTCGTCTGACGGAATTAGACCGGACCAAGAGAGAATTCAGAGCATTGCGAGGGTCCGCCGCCGCGGAACCGGAAACAGGTTCGTAGGTATCTAGGTATCCTACAATACCAGAATCGGTTTTCTCGTCAATTATGCTAAGCATGTAGCCCCACTCAGAGCATTATTGAAGAAGGATACACCCTTCAGGTGGGGGTCGGCAGAGCAGGAAGCATTCGATCGAACGAAACTGCTTTTCGCCGACTCAATTCTGTTGGAAAGGCCTAACGACAGCCTACCTTTTCAGATTTATACTGATGCGTCTTCATATGGATATGGAGCAATTCTATGTCAGACCGATGAAGATAATAAGCGACATGTGATTGCCACAGCTTCTAGGGGACTGTCGCGTACCGAAAGCAACGCATCAATCACGGAACTTGAGATTTCTGCTGTGTACTTCGCACTACAGAAGTTCCGTCAGTATATCTTTAATAGGCAGATCATCATATTTACTGACCATGTAAGCCTAGCTTTTCTGAGTAGATGCAAATTGACGAACTCTAGAATATCTAGATATGTGCACGAGATTTTGGCTCATGATGTGACGATTAGACATATTCCGGGGCAGACAATATTTTTGGTGATTGTCTCTCTCGTTTGAATTCAAGTCGGGGCTACCGGAAACTATCACCGCCCCCGCGTACGAAATTGCCGTGATGAAAATTGATTCCACGAGGAATGGAGCTCTGACGGGAAAATTTCGGAGAATTGCAGATTTGCAGCAGGAGGATTCCACGATAAGGGCCTTAATGGACAAAGCTAGAGAAATTCACAGGTGAAAGATGAAGTGTATGGATTGCGCTCTGGTATCTTGTATAAATTGCATGGTAGGGATATCCAGAAGTGGAAGATATACATACCTGCAGTATGGAGAATGAACTTATAAATAACTTTCACCTATCTATGTGTCACTCTGGGAGTGATAGGATCATTTTAACTATGTCAGAATCATTTTATATTAAGCAACTGTCAAAGAAGGTTAGAAGGGTAATATCTCGTTGCGAGGTCTGCCAGAGGGCGAAACCTCTAAATGTAAGGTATGACAATGTACCACAGGTCATTATTAGGGGTAAAAAGAATGAACTTGTAGCAGTGGACGAACACGGTCCAATGCCCACATCGTCCTTCGGACACAGGTACATATTTGTTACGTACGATGTATTCACAAAATTTGTAAAGATTTACCCTTTAAGAAATATCTCTAGTAAGTTGTGTGCTGACAAGCTGGTTAGAGATTACATACCGACTTACGGTCCGGTAACAGCGGTGCTCAGTGACAATGTGTCGGTACATAAATCGAAAGTGTTTTGCAAAAGGCTGGAAGATGCGGGCGTGAAACTACAATTGCTCCGCATACTTTCCCAGCGGTAATCCCCTGCGAAAGAGCGCTTAGGGATATATCATTGTACCTCCGTATTCTGTGTCACCGAAACCATAAGGACTGGTTTAGGCAATGTGAGGTGATTGAGAGAGTCATGAACCACTCTATCAATCCAACGACCGGAATAGCTCCGATCAAACTTATGTTAGGGATCGATCCCGATCCTATGATAAAGAGTTTGCCGCAGGCAATACAGGAGGGTGAGCCTCCTAGTGCGGAACTACTGTGTAAACTAGCTTTCGACCGAATCAGGAAATAGGCTGAGTATAGACTCGGTAAAGTTAAAAGATATCGCCACAAATGGGAGCCCACACCCGGCGATTTGGTTTGCTAAGGGACGTGAAGTTATCTTCCGCCCTCAGAGGACGTTACTCACGCATGGAGCTACTGTACAAGGGGCCCTACGAAATTAAAAGTAGATATGGAGACCATACTTTCGAATTGGTAGAAAGGGGAAAAAGTAAACCTGTTGGAAGGTACCACAAGCAACTCTTGCGGCCTTTCAAACAGGAGAGGCTAGGAGGCAGGAATGAGAAAGAGTAGGATGGTTAGTCTCACGCGTACAGCTAGGTGAACCTGTACAGGGCGGCTGGTACAACCAAGCACGCAGAGTGTGTGATTGATCAATTAATAAATAAATGTAAATATGTGAATGAATGGTATTGTACATATGTAAATGTGGATATAAATTGTACATTGTTTTGCTTATTGTGTGAGAGTTGTGTACATAGAAAGGCTTGTGAAGATATATGTAATATTTATTGTAATTGTTTGTAGTGACATTGTAATCTCACTGTATTGTAAATAATGTGTTACCGGCTGATCGCGTGGGGGAACTATGAGGCTAGTTATAGGCAGAAAGCGGGGACATCTCATAACATTGGAAACTCTTTCGGAATTTCCAATGGTTACGTAGATGGGCATTTGAAGCAGTAATTAGGAGAGGGTGAGACCGATTTATTGGCGAAGTGATATCTCCATATTTCTATTACATGTATTCGCGGGGATGTTCTGGCGACTTCGTTAGAATTAGCTTCCCCCACAGGTGTTTCGTCACTTGTCAGCATCGGACAGATTTAGGGCCACCTTGAGCGGGGTTTCGTATAGAGACTCGATGAAGCATAAAACCCTAAAGTTAGACTGGACCCGTGGAAAGCAACTGCCAAGCTTGGGGTTTTCCAAAGAACGGGTATTCTTGTGAGATATACAAACTAATTTGAGGTTATGGGAAATCCAAAGTCTAAATTTAGAGATGACATATTTCGCGCCCAATAAGAAGAGATCTTGGTCCAGCTTATGAGGTCACTTTGGACCAATAGGGAATAGATTTTAGGCCAGTTAGTGACGTAGTTTTTAACCAATAGAATAGTTAGTTTTAGCGTAGGATAGGTTTTTAAAAATAAGGGTGACGGGGAGCGGAGATGACGACTACTATTCCGCTTCGGAGCGGAGATCAGAAAAACAACTTCATCGTGTCGGCGGCCCTACATACAGGGCACAAGCACAAGATCTCATCGTGTCGGCGGCCATACATACAGGACACAATAACTACTTCGTTTGGTGTCAACAGGACTACTATTCCGCTTCGGAGCGGAGATCAGAAAAACAACTTCACATCGTGTCGGCGGCCCTACATACAGGGCACAAGCACAAGATCTCATCGTGTCGGCGGCCATACATACAGGACACAATAACTACTTCGTTTGGTGTCGACAGGACTACTATTTCGCTTCGTGTCGTAGTGGTGTACGGGACAGAGTATTGAATTTATAGTATCGGATAGAGCTTATTCAGAGCTGCAACTGAGTCGATACAGAATTGCGACCAACGATTGAAGTATAAATCAGCCGGAAATACATACTCTAGGGTTTACCAAGTGAATACGACAATAAACTTATAGTTTTGGAATTTACACCGCCTTTTATATAAGAGTCTCTGACATGTTGTGGTAGAGAATTACAGAGATGAGCTGCAGAGACGGTGAAAGATGAAGAGTAATAGGATGTTCTGTGTTTATTAATGGAGAGTGTGATATGGTGTTGTGAGCGAGTATCTATTTCGTGATATGAGGACAAATGTTGAAAACGAGAAGCTAAGTAGCTAGGGTTAGAGATTTGAAGAATATTGAAGAGTAAAGTGAGAGAGTGAATAGTTCTTCGCTCCTTTAGACGGACCCAGGACAGCATATTTAGTGAAGGTGTGATACGGTCAGATCTAATAATAATAATAATAATAATAATAATAATAATAATAATAATAATAATAATAATAAATAATAATAATAATAATAATAATAATAATAATAATAATAATAATAATAATCTAAAAGAATAATAAAACTGTAATCACTATTTTCTGGTAATTTTCGTTTTTTTCAAAAATATTTGCCAGTCATTAATTTCTGACACTGACGCCTGAAGGGTAGGCACCCACAAGAATCTGGGTGTCTCAGAAGATGCCGCGTGATACGGCGTACACTTAAACAGATCGACATCCTCCCTCAATATAGTCGCCGTTGGCCGCTATGCACGTCTGCCAACGTTGGTGTAGCTGCTGGAAGCACCGCTGAAAGATGTTGGCAGGAAGATGCCGTACGGCTTCTCTTGTGGCAGTCATGACCTTTTCGGCCGCATAAAAATTACGCCCTCCTAGGATTGATTTCATGAGGGGAAAGAGAAAAAGAATCGCATGGTGCGAGATCAGGTGAGTACGGAGGGTGTGGCAAAACAGCGACCTGTTGCCTTGCAAGTTCCTCTTGGACAAGGATGGAGCGATATGCAGGGGCGTTGTCGTGTAGCAACAGCCAATTCTTCCTATGCCAAAGCTCAGGACGCTTACGACGAATTGAATTGCTTAAACGGCCAAGAATCTCTTTGTAGAGGATCTTGTCTACAGTTGCACCTTGTGGGATGAATTCTATGTGAACAATTCCATTTGAATAAAAAAAACTGTTAAAGCATCACCTTGCCTTTTGACCTGTCTTGTTGCGGATTTTTCTGTCGTGGAAATAATGGCGTTTTCCAGGTGGCGGATTGTCGCTTCAGTTGCGGATCGTAAAGGAAACACCATGTTTCGTCTCCAGTTATGATCGGTTATAGCAGTTTCGCCTAATTTCTGACAGAACGTGACGTTTGCCCGTTGCTCAAACTGCAACATACTCGAGTTCCGACGCGCGCATTCAAATCACCGTCACAACAAAGACCGTAGTTCTGCTTACAGTGCATGCACTCAACTGTCTCTTGTTTGGTCGAGAGACTGACAAGGTATCATACCATGGCGCCACCTATGCGCTATAGTGCACCATAACGCCACTATGCGCTCAGTATTAGAACTTAATGACTGTACCACGTATAACTTATGGTCACCTGGTTGGGAGTAATTTAATTCTCATACAAATTCAGAACAAACTTGTCATTCGTTATCATTTGACTCAGAGTAAAATATGAGGTCGGTAATCGAATGTCTTTCCTCACTAACTCAAGACTAGGAAGGAACCGCGCATTGCTGAAATCTGATAGCTGCATGAGATAGGAATAAGGTGCCCCGAACGTGACCGTTAAGTAATGGGGCCAATATATTTAATCAACCTCGTGGCCTCAGAACTTTTCAGACATAGAAATTTACCGCGCCACACCCAGTTTAAACAAATTAACTAAAGAATGGAAGTTTTCGGTGAAGTGTTTGCTTGACTGAATGCCGTGACCTGCCAGAGGAGGACGCGCCATACTTGGGTTTGTGATCTTTCCTCCAGGGAATATGAATTTCAGAACTCAACCTCCTATTGAAACCTTGCTACGTTGAATTTCAACTTCAGAACACTAAAACAGACTGCCATCAATGATCTCACTGTGCAACTGTGTTAACGGACGTGGATACAAACCCGAAGGTTCAAAGTTCGATTCTTGAAAGCAGAAGTGGAGAATTGAGTCCTTTCGAATAAAGTCTTAAAGCCGTATTCAGGAACGTCACTTGAATTTCACTTTACTTACATCCGACTTTATTAGGTAGAAAACGCAGAATTTCTATTCAGAGCAACAACTTAACTTTAGTCATAACTTAGCCAAAAACTAGTAAGAATTAAGATACGTGAACACCAACCTTAAGGCTCATTCACAATGAAAATTAAACATAACGTATGCGTTAACTTAACAATATAAACTTTACGGTAAAATCAAGAAATCATACCATCATTCACGATGGGAACATAAACACAACAGCAAACATACTTGGTAACCATGGAACATAACAACGACGCCATTTCCTCATATTTTGTCGTATACTTAAGCGCTCCACGATTGTGTTCTGTTTGCAAATCACGTAAGCATAAGCATGAAAGTATGGAGTTTGCAAACTTTCATGTTAACGTCTTAAGGTAATGTTTATGTCAATGCTTATGTGAATCATTGTGAATGATCCCATTTGGTAGCCTGGGCGCAAACTTCTATGTTTATGTTACGGTTATGTTCAATTTTCATTGTGAATGGGCCTTTACACTTCACCTGACGCTATAGGCCTATGAACAACTACTAATGAGACATATGTTTACTGGAATAAAGTTAAGTTTAAGGGCTGAAATGGATTTAGAATATGGAAATTTCCAAAAGATTATTCGTTCTGTTTCATATTATTTTTGCTTTTTTTATTCTCAACTTGTGCCTATGTAATCATAACCTCAATCTTATCTCCAGTTTTATCAGTTTATTCTGAAGTTGTGTAGACTACCTATAAAAGTATTTTAAATCTCGCATTACTCTTATGTTACTATATAGCCTATTTTAATTTATTGGTCTGACCCAATATTTTGCGTTTTCCCTGCGAAACAGAATAGCTCACAATAAAATTTAAAATGAAAACTTATATAAACAGGTTTCAGACAAAATTGATTAAGACACAAGAAAAAAAAATAGAACCAAATATAATTTAAATTGAATGTACATCATAAAGATGCTGACGAAATATCGCTACAGAAAATTTTATTATGGTGGTGACGATGGCATCTTGAAGATCTCTCGTCAGCTTGTATTTTTCCTCCACTTTACAAAGGCTTTCGGAATGGTGCCTCTCGCTCCGAAGAAGAGACCGGTAACTGTGATTTTTTCTATGTTGTATTTCGCCGATAGGTACTGAATCGTGGGCTCGTAGATTTTCTTTTTCTCTTCGTTCACTTCAGATGGTTGAGTGACTGAGATTTCAAATCTTATTGTAGGATCAACGTATAATGTTGTAACGTTTTATTTTGAGTACTTATCCCTGTGGGCAACTCCCAAACACATGTGGTAAAGTTTCATACTCACTGCAGTGCCTACAGTGTGTTGTGCCTGTAGAGCGACCAGGGAGAGAACGTACAACAAATGAATTTCAAGGAACCCAGAGGTACATTGCCGCTCTCAAATAAGCCCGTCATCGGTCCCTATCCTAAGCAGGATTAATCCAGTCTCTATCATCATATCTCACCTCCTCAAATCCATTTTAATATTATCCTCCCATCTGCGTCTCGGCCTCCCCAAAGGTCTTTTAACTCCGGTCTCCCAACTAATACTCTATATGCAACTATGGATTCGCCCATACGTGCTACATGTCCTGCCCATCTCAAACGTCCAGATTTAATATTCCTAATTATGTCAGGTGAAGAATACAATTCGTGCAGTTCTGCGTTGTGTATATATGTTACCACATATTATTATTATTATTATTATTATTATTATTATTATTATTATTATTATTATTATTATTATTATTATTATTATTATTATTATTATTGCCATGTCTCGTGACCAGAATATTCTACGAAATGAAACTATAAAAATTGAAAATTTATCCTTTCATCACGTGGAAAAATTCCAATATCTTGGAGTAACAGTAACAAATATAAATGACACTCAAGGGGAAATTAAACGCAGAATGAATATAGGAAATGCCATTTATTATTCTGTTGAGAAGCTTTTATCATCCAATCTGCTCTCAAAAAACCTGAAAGTTAGAAATTACAAAACAGTTATATTACCGGTTGTTCTTTATGATTGTGAAACTTGGACTCTCACTTTGAGAGAGGAAGAGAGGTTACGGGTGTTTGAGAATAAGTTGCTTAGGAAAATATCTGGGGCTAAGAGGGACGAAGTTACAGGAGAATGGAGAAAGCTACACAACGCAGAACTTGTCGCATTGTATTCTTCACCTGACATAATTAGGAACATTAAATCCAGACGTTTGAGATAGGCAGGGCATGTAGCAAATATGGGCAAATCTAGAAATCCATATGGAGTGTTAGTTGGGAGGCCGAGGAAAATACCTTTTGGGAGACCAAGATGTAGATGGGAGGATAATATAAAAATGGATTTGAAGGAGGTGGGATATGATGATAGGGACTGCATTAATCTTGGTCAGTATAGGGACCGATGAATGGCGGCTTATGTGACCACGGCAATGAACCTCCGGGTTTCTTAAAAGCTATAAGTAAGTAATATTATCATTTTCATCAGAAAATCAATGAAGAAGAAATATTTGTATAACATAATAGATTTTGTAAGCTATTATGTACTATGGACTGTAATATTTTTCACAGAATAAAAGTGATTTAAAATCTTGTATTAATATAGTTTACTCAACATTAGTTTAAATTCTAATTCAATTCTCATGTAAATCTAAACGACGTCCGATTAATTTCCACCACGTCTTCATATTATGCAAGTTATTTGATGTAGGCCTACACCTTCATCTGCGGTTCTCTCCCTTTCAACGGTTGTTTCTAAGAATAAGAATGGTAACCCCATGTTTCGTTTTGAACAGCTACGTACTACGTCATTATATTATGACTTGAAACACCAAGCTCACTTTCTTTTTACTTACCTTTTTCTTTGTCAAGGGAAATATTGTCTTTGAAGATATTGTAACTTTATATTGCCTAACTT